>CM034152.1:729269526-729287194 GCA_019776745.2 Taxus chinensis | reverse complement strand
ATAAGCTAAATGTTCCTAAGGTTAGCACCTAGCACTATGGAAGTAAGACTAAGTATTACTTATGATCAACCTATGTTTCTAACCTAAACTAAAGGATCATGGATGAAGGGCGGACCTATGGAAGGGGGTGCGAGACATGGGTGGTAGTTTCTATGGAATTTATGAGGTGGATAAGGATGAAGACTTGGGATTGGCGAAGGTTTTAAATATTATATTGACACCGACGGTGGCAAAGTCGCCAAATCTGGAGATGGTCCAGTTGTGTGCATTGTCATCAACCAACTGTAGCGGTCGGGGTGGCCAATGGAGATTGGGTGGGAATCTTGGAGTTAATGTCATTGATGAACTTCGGTTCCGAGCACGGATGCTCGGGAAGGCATGCAAAGTGGAAAAACTAGTGGTTGTTGGGTTTTCCCGATACGCTCTAGTTTTCTATCTGTTGATCACTGGGTTCTCGAACCGTTCACTTTGTTGCATGGAAAACTATGAGCTTATCTAGCTCTTTTCTCTGCGGGGAAAGTTTATAAGGCATGAGGGTGGTGGAACAAATTATTGTATGTGAAATCATTGTGTAGAAGAGGAGAAGGCTGAGCACATTCAGATGGTCTTCTTCGATTTAAGCGGACCTTACCAGGCATAGATTAGGCCTGAACTTTTCAAAATTTGCTTTAATCTAAATGCTGCATTAAAACAACTTTGTTCAGGTGATTTTTAGTTCAGTTGGTTTGAAAGTAGTAATGTATTGTTCTTCTTTTCCTGTGGAATTAGAATCTCGGGGTTTTAGAAGACCTTTGCTGGAATGGTTACTGTATTTATTCTTCCTTTTGGTTTCATTTCGATTACAGACCGGATGTGAATTCTTGAAGTTTCTTCTGTTTGGAATGCTTGCTGTGATTATACTACTTGAATGCGATTATTTTCGAGGTCCTTACTGAGTTTTTTATTTTGGGTTAGAATCTGTTGAAAATAGCAAGGATTAAATACGAAAATGACTCAGTGTGAGTCTTTGTAATGTTTCATATGTTTCGACTTCTATTGAAGTTTTGTAGTGGATACTTTTAGCATGATATTGTTTGAATTATTGAAATGGATAGTATGTTACGACTTCTGTAGAAGTTTAGTTGAGAATATTATATGGTTTTGACTCCTTTTGAGTCCTTGAAATGTAACTTATGTTTTTAACTTCTGTAGTAGTTTCGTTGTGCATACTGTTGGAATCCTTGAAATAGATAGTATGTTATTGACTTCTGCGGAAGCTTGTTGTGGATACTCATTGTTTTTGAGTCTGTTGGAGTCCTTGAATTGTTGTCATATGAATTCGACTTCAATCAAAGCCCTGGTTGTGAGTACTAGTTGTATTTGACACTGTTGGAGTCCTTGATATGTTGCAAGTTGGCTTGATTCTCGAATTAAGTTCTCGCTGTGCATGCATATCATACAGACTCTTTCTTATCATTGTTGTGTGATATTCAGTTCACTTCTGTGGAATTAAAGGATGTATTTTCTGTACCAACTTGACTCTGTTTGAGACCTTGTTGAATTTCGTAGTAGCTTGACTTCGGATGAAACTTTGAGGAAATTATTGATATGGAATTCGGCTTTTGTGAAGTCCTTGTTGTGATTATTCTTCTTGATATCGGCTTCTAATATAATTCCTTGCTATAAAATCATAGGGATTTGATTTAGTTAAATGAAGCTGTGCATGTTTGTGTTTAGACTTAGTGTGAATATTGATGTATTTGCATATGGAACGTCATTTGTTTTAGTGTTATCTAGTCTCGTGGCTGACTATGATAAAAAGCTCCTAGCTGTGCCCTATTAAACGATGGCAATGGGTATATTCATGTTGATGAATGATATGAAAAAGATTTGTTGAGTCTGTTATGGTTGGATTACTTACTATTGCTTGTCGCGAGAGCTCTTGTATTGCTTAATAGCTACAGGTGATTTTTATAATTGGATTTAGATGGAACTGTATTTCTTCTTGTAATCACGACTATTTAGTCACATGCGTAAATGTATTTTCATTATTCTAAAGGAGTCGGTACATTCCAGAACATTATGATTTAGGAATCTGATTGACTTTGTTTCTTTCTTCTAGACTGTAATTTATATGTTGATGTATAATAAGTTGAATAGGAAAATTCTCTCTCTCCTAGTTAGGAAACCTTGTGTGCTTTCTTCTTGCATCCTTTGGCAATCTCTACGGTAAGGGCATAACAAGAATAAACTGTGGTATTGTATGGAGAGACTGGTATAAAATGTGTGTTGTATAAATAGGTATACTTGTCAATACCATTGAAATGTGTTATGATGATAAAAGAATTAAGACAGTGATCTTGTTAATGTTTTAACTGCCTTTGTGAAATTGTTAGAAACAATCTTGTAGGAGTTTTGTTGTCTTTAGAATGGTTGTATTCATATGTTATTAGTCTCTAACATATATGATGAATAACCTGATTTAAGTTTAGAATGTGAAGAAATGATTTCATATAAACAGGTTGTTTAATGAGAACAATTGGTGGATTGCAATTGTTTTTAGAATTAGTGCTTATCATGCTCAGTTCACCGAACTGACTCGTATTGACAATTTTTGCAGTTGGTTGCCGTAAGTGGTAAAGGCATGCAGATCTGATATGATGTTTAGATTGTTTAATTTGGTTTTATGATGAATTCCAATTTGATTCTCTAAATGTACTACTTGAAGAAAGATGTTCTTTTGCTATTGAGTATTGTATCAAATATGCTGAATGCATAAAATGTATTTGATTAGCTTAGAAATGAATGAAATGAGGTATTTGTTACTTATGTGTTTGCATTCGTATCTTGATGGATTGAACTTCTTCGGTTCGAATGATTTTAAGAGCATTGTTATTATTGTATACCTTGGAGACATTTGGGATTCTCTAAGTATGCTTTGCAAAGATTATACGAATGAATACTTGTGAATGTTTAGTAGTTCTGTTATGTTCTATCTAAAGCTAAATTGAAATTTAGATCACTGTCTTTCAAGAAGCTAAGGTTAAAATAAACCTCAACAGGAAGCTGAACGGGCTAAATAAATTATTGCTCCCTAATCATGATCTAAGTCAAGACAACGTTTAATTTGATTTTGAAACACTATATCTTAATACTAAAAAGTAATATATATTTCAGTTTAAGAATTGATATAAACCTAAAAGGGTATGGTTAGCAACCTTATGTGAAGATTTAGGGCTATTGCCCAATTTCATTTATTTAGATTACTGTTTTTCAATGAACTCCTTGGTGAGACCTCAAATCTTAATAACTTCTCTTTGTGAAATGGGTCTTAATAAGAAAGGCAATTCTAAGGTGAGGAAACCCAGGGGTTGGTGAAAAGACTACCCTAAAAGGAGCCTCTTACAAGCATAACTTTAACTCAACGTAAGTAACACCTTAAAGTAAGTAGATCCTTTCGAGGTGGATTTGAAGGTTGATGGCACAAGTCAACTGCAAGGTTGTAACCTTTGAGAAGATTAGGATCTTATCGAAGATACAACAATGCAGGTGACTTATGGCGGACACCCTTTGCATTGATCGTTAAGATTTACACCTTAAACTCTAACAAGTTTTACTCTGGGACTGGTTAGGAACGTGGTCATGTTATAAGGCGCCCCTGGAGAACTCGGGGTATCTTGACACACTGGTTAACTAGGGTTGACCCATTATGTCAGCGTATCCTAGTCCTGAGAGCATCCCCTATAAACGTTGTCATATTATTAATCCATTCCTGAGTGAATTAACATGGGGCAGGAGAGACTGACAGAAGTGAGTATAAGACATTCTACATAACATAGGAATGGGTGAAGACGTATTCCAGATTGACGAGTATGCCGTCAAGGAATACGATACAGTAAGCAGTATGTTTCAAATCTTTGGCCAAAGTATCGCAGGCTGCTGATTGCGTTGTCCTATGTCACCTAGTCTAAGGGACGAGATGCTGATGAATAATGGTAACAATCATTCAAATAGGTTCCTTGGATAGAGCATTCTGAATCCCAGATTAGGGAAGAGAACCGCAAGAGGGATGTGTTAAAATAAAAACGCCATCTCTTTGATACTCATGAATAGATCGGTAGATTACCGAGTCGTGAAATGAATAGATTGGAGGTACTCCGAGTCATCATAGCTGCATATGGTTATCTATTATAAGAATGATTGTTATGATCTGATAGTTCTAAATTATGTATTTAGAACTAGGATGCACCTATCAAAAAAAAATTCTTGTTCTAAGGTACTAAATTGAGGACGTTACATAGGGAAAGGTAATCATTGTCTCGATGGAAAGTGATGTAATGATGGTTACAATAGTGTTTCTGGTCTCGTTGACGTTATATACAGTGAGTGGGATCATGTTGATTAGAAGCTAATGGAATTAAGTTCTCATTGAGTAATGTGCAGAGCACATTATGTGGTCGAGCACGAGGATAGAAATACAAATGCTCTTATGATGGAGGTGGAGTAGTGGAAGTACTAACTTGCTATGGAATCGGAGAAGAATTGGTGGGTGGTGAATAAGTGGGTTGAGCTTGTCTAGAATGCACTTTAGGAAAATATGGAGATTGCATTGGATGCTTAACTAGAGGTGGTAGTGAAGGAGTAGGGGATTGAACTGTTGGAGGGACATACGTGGGCTCAACAATATGTGAGGATAAAAGGTATTTTTCTAGATTGATAACTTTATAGAACAAGAGAATGAATGACTCAAAAGTGTCATATTGTAACCTTTTCTTAAATGGAGGAATGAGTAAGTCACTAGGCTGGAAGATGAGTGGGTGTATACAAGCATTGAATTGTAAAATATAGTCCTAGATAGGTTCAGAGGAACCTTGCTGTAAAGTAGGAATGTGGTCATAAGTAACTATAGGGCCATTATTGAGAATGAAATGAAGGAGGAAAGCATCCTCCATATCATAGGAAGTGCTAATGGACCCATAGGGTAAGTGGGTGTACCATTGTAGTGCCTCATCAGTAAGAATATAATGAAATCCTTAAGCAACAAACAATCATTAGTATAATACGCCATAAGCATGCAGTAGTGTAGGATATGAGCATGAGGATCACCAGTACCATCAAAAATTGTGAAATAAGGCATGATAAAGTCTCTAGGGAAGGAAGAATTATGAATATTTTTAGGAACAGGATTTCCATGCAAATAATTTTTGTCAATATAGGCATAATAGGCTCTTATTTATAGAGTAAGAGTATGAAATTGATATTGAAGTTGGCCTACAACATGCATGAGAGATAGATTATCCTGTGAGGGGATGATAGAAGATGGCAATAATGTATTAAGTGGTTGAAGTTTTCCATTATGGGTGATCATAGGGATATCAAGAGGTGATATAATGGAGTCAGACGCTAAAGGAGATATGGTAGATGATGGTATATGAGCGATAATATGACTAGTATCAACACAAACCCTATTAGGTGTAATGATCAAGGAGGAAACTTCTATAGGTAAATATGTAGTAGGAATGATAGAGGATGTGGGAGTAAAAGGGGAAGAAGAAATAGCGGGGGGTGACTCATGCACAATAGTAGATGCAACATCAGGAGAGGACATTGATGGGGTAGGAGAGTAACGCACAACAGTATAGAAATAAGGAGACCCACGATGATCACTATTAAAAGATGGGTCTCAGAAGTAATGTTGTTGCCATCAAGGGGATCAATAGGATCATCAATGTAATACAAAGGAGAATTCATACTTGAATGAGATGTGTGAGGAGGACTCTCATAATAAATATAACACATAGGAGTATCTATAGTAGTAGTTAGAGTATAGGGAGAAGAGGCATGAGGTGCACCTGAGTGTGGATCAATGCCTAATAAGTAATCAATAATTAAATTTTCTAAAGCATCAGGTGGCATATCAGAAGTAGGACCACATGCAACCGGATGACATGGTGTACAACAAGTGAAATTAATATGATCATCAACAAGACATATACCTATAGGATAATCGACAAGATGAGTTGGCACATGTTGTTAGCCTTCCAAGAGGGCTTGTTGAGTATCGCCAGGTAAAATCATAGGGGTACTATATAAGGCCTTAAGATCAGCTATGGAAGCCTCATCATAGATAGGATTGACACTAAAATGAGACATGATGAAAAAGAACTATTCTTATCCACTAAAGTATTAAAAAGGATCCAAAAGAAAAATGTTCAAAAAGTAGGGTTCACCTAAATTATTAACTAAAAATAGAGAAATATAAACCTTTCTTATTTTACGAGTTAATCTAAATAGAAATAGAATTTATATCAAAATGTTAGATCTAGTTATTTTATTTGATTATTTAAATGTATTGAAATAATTGGAAATAAGAGGGATATGGTACTAACCTTAATTTAACTTACCTTGTTGTGTGTTGGACTGAGAAGACTATTGTGTGGACATGGAAAGCTATGAATAAGTGGCTTTGAGAAGCGCAGGAACTAAAGATCTGACTGTACTGAAGCATTTAGGAGGATACTAGGGCACCCTGAGACGCCCTGGTATGTGATCTGGGTGTTATAGACTACAGAAAATATCAGGACCTAAGTTCATAAGTGTCGCAATTTCTCTGTAATACCTTCATCTTTGTCACATGAGTATCGCAGTAGTGTCACCTATGTCATTGTAAATGCAATTTGAAGATTCACCTGTAAAACCATATTCAAAGCATCAATTCCTAAAAAATAAAAATTCATATGAATAGGTCGGATTGACCTTAGCTGCCACAATGGTGGACTTACGATTAAGCATTGTTGTCCACTCAAAATTCCCCTGCTCTTAAGGAAGTGAAAATTTTAAAATTTTGAGTTTAAGTGTCTTCTCTATTGTACTCCCATGTTAAAAGTCAGAGAAATTGAGAAAATCTACGTTTTTTGGGTCATTTGTTGTGTTTTTTGGGCCTGTCGGACATTTGTCCCGCGTGTCCCAAGTTCAAACAGGCGCTCTGTTCCCCGATCGGCCAGTTTCCCCGAAGTTGTTCCATTTTCGGGACCCCTTCGGAATTTCTCGTCCCAAATGTCCCCCAAGTCCAATCGGGCAAGTTGTTCCATTTTCGGCCGAATCACCCGAACCGCATGTTTCGCGCATTCGCGTCTCACTTGTCCTGCATGTTCCAATTTCAAATGGGCAAGTTGTTCCATTTTCGGCTGAATCAGCCGAGTCACGTACTTCACGCACTTTTGTTCCGCATGTCCCAAAAGGCATTTGTGCATCTTTTCCCCGCTTCGCCCAAATCGCCCGAGTTGCGTACTTTGCGCACTTTCGTTCCGCATGTCCCAAAAGGCATTTGTGCATCTTTTCCCCACTTCGCCCGAAGCGGCCGAGCTGCGTGTTTCATGCATTCGCGTCTCACATGTCCCAAATGAACCAAGTGCCATTCGTGCTTATTTTTCCCGCTCTACCCGAATATCTTGCTTATTCAAATTGGTAAATGCGCATTCATTATCTTTCTCTCTCCTAAACGGCTATATTACGAGCATACCCCTATGAATTTTTCACACTACTTTCATGCTATTCTTTGCTCGAGCCCTTGCAATCTGAATTCCTCTGCATGTTTTCCTTCCCTCTGTAATTCCTTCCCGAGTCCAGTTTGTGGCTCTGCCCTCCGAATTACTATCAATATGAAGATCAAATTTCAGGGACAGTGTAGCTCATCATCTTGACTTTGGTGATTTTTTGGTCGGGGATGGCTGATGCAAACCCTACACCAATGGCATAGATGATCTACCATACTCATGTTGAGTTTGATAAGGAAATAGAAAAGTGCCCCGGATTTTGGGCTCAGTCTACAACGAGCACGTCAAGTCCCTCGTAGGCAGAGACTAGCCGAGGCATTGAAGAGATTCAGGGCAGCGAATTTGAAGTCAGTGGGCCCCTCCCATTCATAACCACCTGTCTTCTTCTCCTTATTCTTCTCTTCTTTTCTAATTCTTTTTCTCGGATTCATTGTAATTAGTTGAGGTATTGCGATTGGCAACCCTTAACTAATCTTTAGTTAAAAGAAGTAGTTACAAAGAGTAACCGATTTGTAAGCTATATAATGGAATCTTCACGCCATTTTTAAGGGGGAAGAACTTGGCTTATTTTCTGAAAGTGTAAATAGATCATAAAGAAATCAATACAGAAGGGATTTTCATTCTTTGTCTATCTGATCTCTTTTATCCCTAAGCTTTCATTTAATTTTGTGAAGATCATTTTTCTGTGTTATGTCAAGAAACTTTGTGTTCTGGCAGATGTTATTTACAGAACTTTATGTCTTTAAATTCCATCTTATTTATATGATACAAATGATCTTGTTTCAATTCACTGTAACTTCACATACATAAAGAATTACTCTGTTATCTATAATTCTGCATGTTGCCTTTCTGCTCATTCTCGTATTCTCATTCCTCAGTCCTTTTGTAATTGATGATCTTTATAGAAAACACTTTCGTAATATCCAAGTTCAACCAGAAAAATCATGTTTTGTATTTTTGTAAATAAGTTCGTTTCTGAATAAGGGAACCTCTCCCATTAAAGAGGAGGGACTTCTTATCCCCTGACTGTTGCTCTTCGTAAAGTCCTATTTGATGACCAACATTTTTTGGCGACTCCGCTGGGGAAATCATATTCCAGTTCTATAATTTTTGATCATCCTTTGATCTGGCGACTCCGCATTTTACTCGAGGGAGAAGGGCCCTTGGTATTGAACATTCTCAGTTTCAACTTTTGGAGCAGCAGGGTTTTCCTTTCCCTTCAACAAGAAATAGAAAGACTCGTTCAACAAGCACTCCACCTGTTCAAGATAGTATTCCTACGAGTGGTATTCCTTCAAAGCCAGCTAGTCCTAATCTTCGAGCTTTGATTCTTGCTGGTGTTATAGTTCCTCTCCAAGCCATTTTTCCAAGAATGGTGGTACCATTACCCTGGGGTCATCGTGTCGGGCCCCTTGCTCTTCCTCAGCCTTTGCATTGAGTTACCCAGAGGTAACCGAAAGAGCTTCCCTAAATTCAAAGGCGATGGCAAAGTGCATCATGATGAACACATCACATCCTTCATAGTTGCATTGTGGAGTTCTGGGAGTTGAACATGAAGACATCTCCGTGAGACTGTTCGTTGAGACGTTACAAGATAATGCTGCTGATTGGTTCTATCACCTTCGGCTGGTGCTATCACTAGCTGGGACACCATGAGAACTAGGTTTGAAAACCGTTTCAAACCAGCAGAAGATGTGCATGCCTTGCTAGCCCAAATCTCTCAAATAAAGAAAGATTCACCAGAGCCCATGAGAGAATTGTGGCCCGATTCAATAGGTTAATTAATAAAATTCTGGAAAATACCTCGACCTGTTGATCAAATCCAAAAATGTTTCTTCCTAAGATGCACAATCACCTGAAGTTAGTTATGCGCTAAGAAGGGATAATCTCGCAACATTGGCTGAAGATCAAACTCTTGCTGTTAGTGTCGAGGATGATTTAATCATGTCAAGGAAGTTAAGGAGAGACCCCTTCCAAAGCTAAGTTTGCTTTTTCCTCCTCTTCCACCCCTGGACCTAATACTGATCCATTGGTTCAAAAACTTGCGAATGATCTCATTGCCATAAAGAAACAATTGGCTCAGCATGCTCCCTATGCAGACGTTCCAAGGAGGAATTTTCAGCCAGAAATCATTTGCCTACTTCTCAAACAAGATTAGCGCTGAAGGACCTCCTGTTAAAGTTCCTGTCAATGCAACCTGTGAAGTTGAGGAACCAAATGATGATGAGGCTAATGAATCTTGCGAGGAGTTTGTGGAAGAAGTTGATGATGAAGCAGATGAACTTGAGGGATCTCGAGTAATTTCTTCACCACTAAGGGCATTGATGATGGAGATGATTATGATGAAGTAGTAGTAGCGGACATGAATAGCGAATCATTCGCTTGTCATGACTCAAGAGCAGACAAAGCAGAGGGAGAAGAAGTGACACAGCCCCCCCAAGAAATCTAAGGAGTAGCCGGGCTACTATCCTTGTAATTGCCAAAAAGAGGATCTCCTATCCCCCATTTCATCTACACCAAAGGTGGAGTCTTGTCAATCCTGCTAGTAAAGTTACTTCTTTTTCTCCTAAAGTTGATAAACCTAGGATCTCAAGTGATGCATGGCCCGTCCACTTTTGGGTCTTTTGATATTATTGATCACCTGAAAAAGACTAAGGTTCAAATTTCAGAGGCTGAGTATTATCAAACCCATCCCAAAGCTTTTGCTAAAAATGATTCACTTTGTCAATTCCCATTCTAAGACCAACCTCTAAAGGCCTTTTACCCACTCCTTCGTCTGCGACCACATCCTAGTCTGGTAGCCGCTGTCACCTCACCCAATGAAAAAATCAAACTGTTTTATGTAACACTTCTCATAGCTGGCCATAGGCCTCAGTAATTGTGTCATAGCTCAGGAGCCTCAGACAATGTGATGCCTGCCTAAAGTAGCTCATGCCTTAGGTTTGACCCCTCACACGCACTTATGGATCTTGTTACTCTATGGAGAGTAAGGAAGTGCCCCTGGTCGGAAGAATTAAAGATGCACAAGTGGCTTTTATTGCTTTTTCCTGAGAAGAGAGTTTTGGCTACCATCTTAGTAGCAGATATTCCTCCTTCATACGGGATGTTGCTAAGTAGGAACTTCTGTAAGGATGTGGGTGGAGAGATTCAAATGGATTGGTCACATGCACTCGTACCTGTTAATGGACAAATGAAGAAGTTACTTCCTGAGAAGCAGTCTGAGTATATTGTACAAAAAACAGATGACCTAAAGCACAAATACTCTATGAGGATATGGGGCATGGTAACTATATGATTATGTCCCCTGATGAAATCCAACTCCCCAAAGTGGTCACCTAAAGATCCTAATGGTGTTTGGATTTTAGAGTTTGATGGAAGTTGTTCCTTAGCTAGTTCTGGAGCTGGTGTCCTACTGGTGTCACCTGAAGGAAGCCTACATCCTTTTTCATTCAAGTTGCAGTTCGAAAATACTAATAATACAGCAAAGTATGAGGCTCTCATTCTTGGACTACAAGTGGCCAAAGAACAAGGTGTAAAGAATCTCTTCTGGCTCGTGGTGAGCAGAATTGATTGTAAAGCAAGTCAGAAGCCTTTCCAGGTAAAAATGGAAGAGTTGAAACATTACCGGAATCAGGTTTGGGATTCCATTGAACTTTCTTGATGCTTTCTCCATCGAAGTAATACCTAGGGAGAAGAACAGCCAGGGCTGATTTGTAGCAGACTCAGGGTCACTACTGATTCCTCATCCTGACTTCTCTCAAGACAAGTTCACCATTGAGATGGTCCATCGACCTAGTGTACCTGAATAATACCATAACTGGAAAGTTTTCAATGATGATCAACACTTTCTTTCTTCTTATAACTCAAGGGTAATTTTGAACAGCTGTGTATTTGAAGGAAGCGACAACCTGCTCGTGAAAGTGTGTCCTTGATAAAGCAGTCACCCAAGCGAAGAAGAAACAGATCAAGATGGATGCATCAAACTCAAAGGAAATAAGATTCCTAAAGGATTGGTGAGTTAGAGGAATTATTTGATAAACATAACAGGTATGTAAAGTCTAGAGCTTCTACTAGACCTCAACATCAGCTAAGTATGACAAGATTAATATTGGGAGTTCTACTGATCCTAAGCTTGTGAACATTGGAAAATGTTGCACAGCCAATGAGAGGAAGAAAGCAATTGATCTTTTAAGAGGTATAAGGATGTTATTGCTTACTCTTATGACGAATTTAAAAGCTTTCAAACGCAAAAGATATGCAGCATTTTTATTCCTCTCAAACCTGGAATTAAGAGCCTTTTAAGCAGAAAAGAGGCAATACAGCCCGCAAAATAGCTGACCACCGCCTCTTTCAGGAAATACCGAAGTTGTGAGGCCAAATGATTTTTCCCATTCTCATTCAACATGGATTGCTAATATTGTGCCTGTGAGGAAGAAAAATGGTGAGAATTCCGCATCGTGGTTGCTTTCGGAATTTGAATCAACGCTTCTTTGAAGATAATTATCCTTTGTCCCATGATGGATCAGGGTCTTGCCAGCAGTAAGAAGGATCTGAAATTTTGCTATTTCTTGATGGATTCCTCCGGATATAATCCAGGTAGAAGGTTTGATAACTAGGCAGATCACAACACAAAACAAAACGCCTTCACTACTCCCGTGGGGGGGGTACCTTTTGCTTACAGAGCATGCTTTTGGCTCATTAATGCTGGTGCCACTTTTCAGAGAGCTATGATCTGGCCTTTGGAATTTTGAAGGGTAAGTGTATTTTCATATACCTGCGACTTGAGTGTTTTCTAAAAACAAGGTGGGATCATTTTGACACCCGGAGACCGTTCTGCTAAGATGCAGAGAGCGATGGGGATTTATTTGAATCCTCAGAAATCTGTCTTTGTTCACAAAGGGTATTATTAGGGCACATTTCTCCAAAGATGGTATTAAGATTGATCCTGAGAATTCAGCCTATCCAGCAATTCTCTCCAACCATCAAAAAGGGTGTGCACTCTTTCTTTCTTTGGTAAAGATCATTTTTTTGAAGAAGATTCATCCCTGATTTTGGTAGAGTTACTTTGAATATATTATCAAATGATGAAAGGGAAACAAACATTTGGTTGGGGGTCCTTTCTAACGGAAAGGAATCCTTGAGGGATTAAAAGAGCTCCATCGTAAACTCCTGTTTTAAGCCTGTCCTGATCAGCCAAGATTTTATTAGCGATTGTATGGCCCAGATAATACCCTTGGCTGCCCGTTTTGACTCAAGAAGACTCGAATGAGGCATGAACTTCCCAATTGTCGTTCATTGAGCTATATTCTAAAGATCATGAGTTAAAATAAACCATGATGGAAACATTGCTTTGCAGTGGTCAAAGCTGTTAAGCAGTTTCGTTTTTACATCCTCAATTCTCATTCCATGGGTGTTTGGTTTGTCCAATACACTGTTAAGGTCAATTCTCAAACAACAAGAATTTAAGATCCAAGAGAGGAACTGGGTTTCTAAGGTCCAAGAATATGACCTTTGGACATCAAACCGACCAACTCGTCTGTGAAAAGGTGTTTTTGTGAGCTCATTGCTGAGGAAGTTAAGCCATGAATTACAGAGAATAAGTTGGTCTTCCTAACATTTTTGTTTCTTCTTAGCTCATTTGATGAAATGGTATGTTTGATATTGCTCATTTTCCTCACCTATTGGAGAATGCCCCTCTCATTTAACCTGCCAAGAAAAGAGGACTGTTAACTTAGGTCAGTGCAGTATGTTTTGGTGGGAAAATTGCCTTGTTCAAACGTGGTTAGATGGAAGATTTTTGAAATGTGTGTGGACACGGAACAACAAGAACTTGGCTCTCACTCAGCTTTTCATGATCAGACCTGTGAGGGATATTTCATCAATGGTCCCGCTCATAAGAAATACTTCGTGGAGGTAGTAGTGCCTTCCCTTGTTCAAGATGCATCCAAGTGGTTGATAAATGTGAGGCTTGATACCAGACCTTCGTGGAGACCCAAATTGGCCTCTTTTCCCTCTTAATCAAGCCAGTTGTATTGAAGCACCTTTTCAACATGGGGTTTGGACTTTCATTGGACACTAATCCTGCTTCTAGGGCTAGTCATACTCCTTGTATTGAAACTACACGAATTATTTCACCAAATGGGGTAGAAGCTATTCCATTTAAGAGTACTACTTCTAAGCTGGTAGCAAAGCTTCATCAAAGAGAACATCTTGGTAAGGTATGGTGTAACCTAACAAGATTGTGATAGATAATGCTTCGAATTTCCTCTTGTCAAGAACTGAGATAATGGATTTTTGCTATAGGATGGGCAATCTCTTTGGCTCACTCCTCAGTTACTACCCTCGAGGGAAATGGGCAAGCAGAATCCACTAATAAAAATTTGGTGTACTATTATAAGGAAATTAGGCCAATGAGTCTCAACAAAACTGGCACAAGAAGCTCTACTATGCTCTTTGGGCAGATAGATTACAAACCAAAGAGAGATATTGGAATGTCGCCTTTTCAAGTGGTATTGGAGTGAGAATCAATTGCCATGAACAGTGTAGCTTCCAACCTTGCACTAAGAGGCTATTTGAAGATCTAGTTTCATTCCAGTGATGCTTTGGGATAAGAGAATTTTGTACCTTTACAACTGAATGAGGATAGCTTGTGGTGCTGATAGGAATCTGTTCCCCACGAAGGTAAAGGTCCTATTGATAAGACAGCCAGGTCAGATATTTCCAGTTGGAGACCCTGTGTTGTATGAAAAAGGCATGAACCTTCGTGGCAGCCATGACAATTTTTTGGATTCCCTTTGGCTTGGACCTTTCAAGTCCACCACTTTGCTAGGTAATAATCCTTTTAATCTTGATTACATGGATGGTTCCCTCTCCCACTTTTGTATAGTGTGCAGTACCTAAGTTGTTCAAGTCAATGTGATTAAGGGAGTCCTTTGTATATTCTGTACAAAGCTTTTTTTGTTTTTCTTTCTTTTTCATTTTTTGGTGTGTTTGTCCTCCTGTATTGGTTTTTGGATTTTTTTGACTCCCGTGGCCAATGATACGTATTGGTCTGCTTCCCCCAGTATGTCTAAGTTCTTACCTTGTCCCATGTTCCTTGAATTATGCCAAGATCAATCTCCAGAAGGAGCCAGCTTTGTCCCTCAAAATTCCCCTGCTCTTAAGGAGAAGTGGGAAAATTTTAAAAATTTTAAGTTTAAGTGTCTTCCTCACTATTGTACTCATGTTAAAAGTCAGAGAAAATTGAGAAATCTACATTTTTTGGGTCATTTTTGTGTGTTTTTCACACAATCCTTCTCATCCTCTCCTTTTTTTCATGCCTGTCGGACATTTTTGTCCCGCGTTTCCCCAAGTTCAAACGGGCGTTCTGTTTCCCCCGAGTCGCCGGTTTCCCTGAAGGTGTTCCATTTTCAGACCCATCGACTTTCTCGTCCTAAATGTCCCAAGTCCAATCGGGCAAGTGTGTTCCCACCATTTTCCGGCCGATCACCTGAACCACCGCGTGTTTCGCGCATTCGTGCTCACTTGTCCCGCATGTTCCAATTTCAATGGGGAAGTTGTTCATTTCGCCGAATCGCCCTAGTCGCATACTTCACTCCTTCACGCACTTTCATTCCGCATGTCCCAAAAGCATTTGTGCATCTTTTCCCCCTCACTTCATCCAATTTGCCCCGAGTCACGTACTTCGCGCACTATTTGGTCGCCATGTCCCAAAAGGCATTTGTGCATCTTTTTCCCCCTCTTCAAGCCCGAATCGGCCTGACTGCGTGTTTTGTGGCATTCGCGTCTCACATGTCCCAATAACCAAAGTTCATCGTGGCTTATTTTTTCCCACTCTAACCCGTACCCGAATATCTTGTTATTTCAAATTTGTAAATGCACATGCATTCATTATCTTTCTTCTCCTAAATGGCTATATTACGAGCATACCCTATGCATTTTTCACACTGCTTTCATGCCTATTCTTTGCTCGAGCCCTTGCAATCTGATTTCCTCGCGTGTTTTTTCCTTGCCCTTGTAATTCCTTCCCGCGTCAAATTTGGCAGCTCTTCCCTCCCGAATTACTATCAATATGAAGATCAATTTCAGGGACAGTGTAGCTCAATCATCTGACGTTGGTGATTTTTGTTCGGGTAGTGGCTGATGCAAACCCACATACCAATGCGCAGATGAGTCTACCATACTCATGTCAAGTTTGTAAGGAATGGAAAAGTGCCCCAATTTTGGCTCAGTCTACCGCCAGCACGTCAGTCCCCTCGTGGCAGAGACATAGCGAGGCATTGAAGAGAATTCAGGCAGCAATTTGAAGTCATTGGGTCCCTCCCATTCATAACCCACCTGTCTTCTTCTCCTTATTTCTTCTCTTATTTCTAATTCTTTTTCATCGGATTCCATTTTAATTAGTTGGAGGTTTGCATTGGCAACCCTTAACTAATCTTTAGTTAAAGACGTAGTTACAAAAGAGTAACCATTTGTAAGCTATATAATGGCATCTTCACACACCATTTTTAGGGGAATAACTTGGCTTATTATTTCTTTCTGAAGTGTAATAGATCCTAACGAATCATACAGAAGGGCTTTTTCATTCTTTGTCCATCTGATCTCTTTTATCCCTAAGCTTTCATTTAATTTTTGTGAAGATCATTTGTCTATGTTATGTCAAGAAACTGTGTTCTGGAAGATTTATGTGTTATATTTTATAGAACTTTGTGTCTTTAAATTCCATCTTATTTATATGATACAAATGATCTTTTTCAATCCACTGTAACGTCGCTACCTAAAGAATTTTTACTCGTTATCTAAATTCTGTCATGTTGCCTTTCTGCTCATTCCTCGGAATCTCAATCCACAGTCCCAATCTTCTCTAGAGCTAACAGACGAAAGATAATACTCTACAGAAAAACACTCTCTACTCTCTAAAACTCCAAGTTCAACCAAAAAATCCATGGTTTGTATTTTGTAAATAAGTTCATTTCAGAATAAGGGAACCCTCCCATTAAAGATGAGACTCCTTGTCCCCTAACTGTTGCTCTTTGTAAAGTCCTATTTGACGACCAACACTTGTTGCACTACATTCTATACCCAATGTATGTTTGTGTGGCATGTGTGTGTGTTTGTGGCTTGGGTGCCCTAGTCGCTAATGACATTGAAATAGGGAGAAAATATCTTAGAGTAAAAATTTCAAATGGTGATGGGAATAGAAATCATACAACCCTGTTCCCTCCCCTATTCTGTGTTATGAAGATTGTAGAAGATGCCCAATGCAGTCCTTGCCTTATAGATAGATTCCCCTTATAGTAAGATGTCCACCCATAAGTAGTGCGTATGTTAAGTTTAATATAGGGATTTCTTGTTTCAAATTTTGACACTAGTGACCCAAAAACTACTGACTACAACCGAGGGGAATGCATGGATAACAAAAAAGACCAACCTCACAAATAAATTAGGACTCACGAATTATGAAAACTAGGGCCACCGAAAAAATCAGGAATGAGGCAGCCTAGTGTTAACCCCTACCTAGGTCCCCAGTATAGAACTAACTGGAGATGAAAAATGAGAAAATTACTCACTTGATACCTTCTGGGGAACTACCTATACTTCCATTCCCTGTATAGACATGGTGACGAATGAAACCAAGACAACTACAATGACAACTGACTCAACTGAGAACAGACGAAAATGCAAAGGATGGTCGCTAGTGAATAATTTTTATTACTCAAGATCCATATATAAAATAAACAATACTTAGCGGTATAAATGTACTGTAAGTGCATGATTTTGTGACTACATTATGACCTGTAAGTTTTTTGCTAGAATAGTGGCATCATTCCTCCCCTGCTTGAAAATAACTTAACTCCTGCAATTTGTCCTTCTTTAAAATTTTGGTCCTTTTCTTTTTCCCAAATTTCTAATCTCCCACTCTCTGACCCATGTTTTACACCCTCTTGTTCCAATCCTTTCTAATTACAAAATATTGATTGTATTGTCCATTTCGTGTGTTTCATAGTTTCTGTCTAAAAGATATGACATACTTCTTCGTTTCTTTTTCACCTGAAAAACCCCGCTGCCCGTCCATCTACTATTCTTCAATAACACCAACAACACAACCCCCTTATTCATTACCCCATGAAATT